>OFHU01002986.1:0-29166 GCA_900245905.1 Lacerta viridis
CAAACAAGATGGATGGTGTGGGAAAGATGGTATGTTTCTGAAAGATTTTAATCAAAGTCGCATGTAAACAATACCAGCAGAAGGAGCATTCAAAACAACCTAGAAAATTTCAAGCAGCAGACAATTCAAAACAATTTTGAAGCAAAATTGCACAATTTGCGTGAGTGAAACATCTAAGGAATTCACTGCCACAACGTCTAGTGATGCCCCCCAAATTCAGAGAAGATAATGCTATCAATGGCTACCAGCCATGATACTGTCAGTTTGCATTTCTTAGTGCAGAAAGTATTGTTCAGATGTGTAGAGATCTTTCCTATTCTGCTTAATTCAAGAGGGTTCTGGAAGCTTCTCTGTGTGAAAGAAACAAGCCGAAGGTTCATGATGTTTGGGTTATTCCTTCAGAGAAGCTGAGAACAGCTGGCTTAAACTGGTTCTGTTAAGGTCATGCTGACTACAAAAGTAGGGCCAGAAGGAACCTAGGTTTCACGTTCACTTTCTATCACTCTGTGGTGTGGTGTTATATATGTTAAGGTTTAGACTATTATAGTTAGTTAAGTTTAAGTTTAAGTCTGCTGCAACTGGATTTCTTATGGAAAGTGCCAATCCTGAATATATTGGATTTGTGACCATGATGCTCATTTGCCTTAAGTAGCAGTAAAGCTCTGCTGGCTGAAATAGAATTGCCTCTGGTCTATTTTTTTGGGGAATCCTTCAACGTGTTTAAGTTTTTACTCTGCTAATTATACATCTGAATCTGCTCTGGATCAATACTGAGTACAATTTCCATGGCAGATCCCTATGTAGTTAGTACCATTAGTGCCAGAGACAGTATGCCTCTGAATATAAGTTGCTGCTCAGGTCCAAACTGTAGGCATGTGGTTGTTGTTGTTGTTCAGTCGTTCAGTCGTGTTTGACTCTTGTGACCCCATGGACCAGAGCACGCCAGGCACCCCTATCCTCCACTGCCTCCCACAGTTTGGCCAAACTCATGCCAGTCTCTCGAGAACACTGTCCAACCATCTCATCCTCTGCCGTCCCCTTCTCCTTGTGCCCTCCATCTTTCCCAACATCAGGGTCTTCCAGATTTAGTTGTGCTCCCACAGTTTGCCAAACTCATGTTGGTAGCTTCGAGAACACTGTTCCATCCCATCCTTGTCCCATCTTTCCCAACATCAGGGTCTTTTCCAGGGAGTCTTCTCTTCTCATGAGGTGGCCAAAGTACTGGAGCCTCAACTTCAGGATCTGTCCTTCCAGTGAGCACTCAGGGCTGATTTCTTTAAGGATGGATAAGTTTGATCTTTTTGCAGTCCATGGGACTCTCAAGAGTCTCCTCCAGCACCATAATTCAAAAGCATCAATTCTTCGGATATCAGTCTTCTTTATATCAGTCCTCTTTTGGTTAGGATGTCACTGGTCTGATCAACAGTAGGATTGGCTCTGCAGTTCTTATCTCTTCATTCTTAAATCTTCACAACGAAAACTTTCATGAACGAAAAACAAGGTGCAAGGCTAAGCTAAGTGATGAAAAGTTTGGATGAAAAGTGTGAGTGGTTAGGGGCTAAGATGGCTTGGGGGGAGCAAAGACAACCCCAGCCTCTAACTGATACTTTCCATATAAAGGACAAATGGAAATACTCCCATAATAGTTCTTTCTTGACAAGTATTTTTCTCAGAAAGCAGCGTTTAACATCGGGTGCGAAGAAGTAGGTTACAGTTTCCAAAGCATAGTCGTTTATCTAAAACAAAACGTAAGAATGTAAGCAGAGCCTACAGGATCAGGCCAATGGCCAATCCACTCCAGCAACCTGCACTCACACTGTAAGCAGGACATGAGTGCAAACAGTCCACAAACCCCATCAACACTTCTCTCAATTAATATCCAATTAGAAAGACCTCTTCTGCAAAACCAATTATCTTTGAAAAATCTAAAGTTGTGCTTGTCAGCAGCTGTTCTGCAAGCCCCCATCAGTTTGATTACAAGCCAGATTTCTGGGTAGATGGCAAGGCGAATTTCACCCCTTCCAATGTTCCAAAGATGAAAAGAGGGATGCTGCTACGGACATGAAGGTTGGGACATTATGGGATGGCTGCCCAATAGATGCATCCCACAAGTACAAATACAAGTATGCCAGGCCTGAACAAAATAACTTATGCAAGGTTGTTTCAGGATAAATTAAACAATGTATGAAAGAGCTTAGATTGCAACATTTATGTAAAACCTAGAGATTCTGGGTCGTGTGTGTGTGTGTGTGTGTGTGTGTACACACACACACACAGAGAGAGAGAGAGAGAGAGAGAGAGAGAGAGAGCGCAGCTGTGGCCCTCCCTACTTACTGCCGAGTAAATGAGGAAAGCACTGCCGTTTACATGCATACATATATCACGAGTGAGCAAAGTCCCACACAATAGGACTTACTTCCATGCAAGAATGCAGAGACATCTTGCAGCCTTACACGGATGTCAAAAGCATGCACACCAATTATGTCATGGGTGTGCTAAGTACTGCCATCACTGTCCGACAGAGTGGTAAAATAGGGACGACAAGCTAGGTAAAACTAAAACAAAAAAACCCACTCTGGATCCAGAAGAGGCATCATGAAATTCATGCACAACTTTTGCGAACACTAGCAAGATTTCCTGGACCTTTCAATTGCCCAGGACTGAATTAATATCCAAAAAGCCCCTGGGTCAGAGGTAGGAGCCCTAGAACAGATGCATCTCTGTCATGTTCCGTTTCTAACTTAACCTTCAGGGTGCTTTAATTTCTACTTTTTACAGATGCGGTGTTGCTTTTTCTGGCTTCTTTGCTGCCCTCTACAGCTCATCAGTAAAACAGACGAATAAAAAGTTGGCAAAGCAAAAGTTTCTTCCACAAAGTAGCTGCAAGAGAGGAAACCCAACTGGAAACAGTTGCTGGCGAGATTTTAAAATTACTTGTTGTCACGAGGAAATCTGACTTCATGTTGTTAGCAAAACAAAAACAAAACAAAAACTTGAAACACAAATTTTAAGACACAAATTTTAAGATAAAGGGGTTGGCTTTAGTTTTTAAATTTGGCCGTGTTTCCCCCCTAGTTTCTCCTTTGAACCACGCCTTCCTTATGCTTTGTTCTTGGCATCCGTCTGTCTCAGGAAGACAATGGAGGAGTGCGGCTTTGGGAGTAAAGCCAAACCATTGGAGAGTTACAGCGCCTGATGTGGCTGTAGAGACCAATCACAGGAGAGCTGGGGCACATGAAGGCATCTGGTTGTGCTGCTGCAGATGCCCCATGCCGTTTCTTCTCTCTGTGCACTTTCCAGTGGTCATTTTTCCTCAGGTCACTGCTGTGGATTCACAACCTGATGGCCTGTCTCTATGTGTTGCGGTAATCTGCAAGGGATTCCAATACAGTGGGGAATATACTGTTTTTTAAGTCACCTTTAAAAAACCCTTTTTCATCTCAGGGCTTCTTCTGCTTAAGTGGGTTAGGGTTCAAGGCAGACTCGGTGACAAATATTTCTTCAAGGAACGAATGTTACAGGTAGGTAGCCATGTTGGTCTGCCGTAGTCAAAACATGTGTATCTGAAGTGTGCATGCACACGAAAGCTCATACCAAGAACAAACTTAGTTGGTCACTAAGGTGCTACTGGAAGTAATTTTTTTATTTTATTTCCTGATATTCAAATGGCACACCACCCATTTTTAATATGAAAAATACAGCTGAATTGACAGCATACTAAATTTCTAGACTGATAATCTACTAAACTTTTCTATTGATGATCCATGGAAAAAAATAAATGCTAGGAAACGAAGCGATTCTCTTGAAGTTTTGGTATTTTCACCATCTTCCAAGTTCGGCCCCTACCCCATTTTTCATCTCTTTCCTTTTGTGTATTTCCTCCCCCCCCCCCAGAAAATTCCCCACATGCATTGTCCTTGTATACTAAAAACTTCCAATAGGCATCACAACTGATAAACCACAAAAATACCTAAGGTAACTTCTTTGACAGAGATATGTAAGGTATGCTGAGGGAATTCAATAAAGCACATTAAAGTACATTAAGAAGAAACTAAAGGTAAAGGTAAAGGGACCCCTGACCATTAGGTCCAGTCGCGGACGACTCTGGGGTTGCGGCGCTTGAAAAGGAAGAAGCTACTGCTAAATGACTAAACAACAACAACCTGCAAAAATGAATGCCCAGCATGCAGATATCTGGTGTATCTATAGCTGGGGTGGGGTGGGGTGGACGGAGGGAGTTGCATAGGAGTTCACGTCCTGTCAAAATAATAATAATAATAATAATAATAATAATAATAATAATAATAATAATAATGGTCAAATTCTTTGCTATTGGTGAATAACCTGGCTGTAGGAAGCAGAAACTAGCTGTGGGCTATTTCTTGCATACTTCCCTCAACCAACACCACAGCAAGCTGCCGGCCATAATGACTCTGTAGAGCAGGGGTCGGCAAACTTTTTTAGCAGGGGCCTGTCCACTGTCCCTCACACTTTGGGGGGAGGGCTGGACTATATTTTGGGGGGGGAAATATGAACGAATTCCTGTGCCCCACAAATAACCCAGAGAGGTGCATTTTAAATAAAAGGACACATTCTACTCATGTAAAAACACGCTGATTCCCGGACTGTCCGCGGGCCGCATTTAGAAGGGCGATTGGGGATGCATCCGGCCCCCGGGCCTTAGTTTGGGGACCCCTGCTGTAGAGGTCAGGCCACCACCAGCTTCCTCCAGGTATTCCTACTCAGGTATTTCCAATCCTGAGAAGATAGAGGGATTTAGGGATTTGCGCTCAGACTGCATTCCAAATCACAGTTTCCATCACCTCCAAAACGGTGGTTGAATGTCATTTTACAACTAAGAAGAAAATGAAATCTGAGAAATTAAGCAGAGTTCGTTAATATCTGAACTGGCTCCACACACACCCCTTTCACATTAAATTGGAACACGCTGAAAATGTTCGAGGCCATGCTAGGGAAATATCTTGTCAAAGTCCCACTCTCTTCCTCCCCTCTCTTGAAAACATGCTGCTACATGGGGAAATGAATGTTTTTCATCTCTTCCAAGCCACTATAATGCAATCATGGCTGCCACTTATAGTAATGGTAGCCACCTACTCAAATTAGACCCATTGTAATGAATGGACTTAGGTTAGCTATGCCCATTAATTCCAATGGGTCTAACTCTTGGGTAGGACTAGTGACGACTGCCACCTAAAGGATTTATACCAAGAACATTTCAAGTCCCGCTCATCCCAGTAGAGAATGTATTCTCCAGCTGCTCAATTGTGAAAGCCAGATGAGTGTATTCTATTAATTACTGTATTCACAGTTATTTTAGATGTACAGTATGAGATGCAAGGAGAAAAATCAATTAAAATAACATTAAAATACAGAAGCCCTGGAATCACATATAGGTGCATTTTTATTTCAGACGTTATGTATGTATTGCTATGGTAAACAAACATTCCTGTTTATTTGCATTGCTAAAAAAAATAATAAAACCTGCCCTGTCCTCCTGAATACCAGGTTGGCTTGTGGGAAAAAAATCCTATTATGCTTAAAACAGCACAATAAATGTTAAGTTGCAGCTTTACATGTCTTAATTAAATAGGAACATCTTTTACACAAATTCCACAATAAGAAAGAAAAATAGGATTATCTACAGTGCCATTCAAAAAGTCTCAACTTCTGTGGTTTTTTTAAAGCTTCACTGAATATGGATATGAAAGCCATGCTCCTTGCCGCCGGGTTTAATATCCCTTATTTGATTGCTTTAATTAAAATGCAAATTTAGTTATAGTGCAGATGTGGAGACAAAAGCTTTGAGGAATACAGCATATTATATCTAAAGAACTATTAGCCCCCACATCATAACTGATGAGATTACTGCCACTGAATTGCAAAATTAACGTTCATTTCTTCGGAGCTCAGCAGAGATTATAAATTAAAGCAAGGCCTCATTACCACCTAGAGTTTTAATTTCCACAAACTACACTCAGAACACTTAACACTTAGAACTTACTGTGAGTAGAGACGAAACTTCGGCGTTGTCACATATTAGAGTTTCAGATCAAAGCAGCATGCCCTTTAATGGCACATCTCCCCAGAGGAGAAAAATCACGCCTGATGTGATGTGAGCCTGTGGAGCCTGCTATCCCTATTAAATGGAGTTAAAGTAGACCTATATTGTGTGATAAATGAATCCCTCCTGATGGAAGCTGGAACGCTTAGCAGGCTGAGGCAAAGGCGCAAGTTGCTTGAAAAGGCAAATGTAGAAAAGAACAAGCTTAATGCACACCCAGAATTGACTCCAGCACTTCCGTCTTTGGGGGCCGTCTATTTTCTATTTTTGATAAAAAAAATAGTCAGCCGTTCTGTGACCAGTTTATCTGGCAGCTGTTGGGACCTCTGGCCTGAAGTCAAAGGACACCAAGGGACCCCCCCCCCAGAGTATGGCAGATGATGGGGGCAATTCATTATTTGGGACTCAGAAGACAGGCAGAATTTTCCTTCCTGACCAATGAACCAGCAAACAAACACCATCTCTATGGCTATGATAGCCACTCCAGAGCAAGCACTGCATCAAGGAGCTGGTACTGGGAAATATCTCCTTGCTTGGCCACAGAAGGAGTTGATGAACGGAAGTAGCCCCAGAAAAGGCAAGCAGTGCTCCACTTTTGTTTTGAAACTCAAGGGCTATGGGGTGTGGTTTTTATGTTTGGGGAATGTGATATTCACATTTGGATGCTCAACCAGAGATCTATAGATGTGGAAAAATACAACAATACCCAATATAGCAGGTTGGCAAACCCTAATGGTAAAATATCTGCAGCTAGCAAAGACAACAGTAAGCATCAGAGGCCAAACAAAACATATAGTCTACAACAGGGGTGGCCAACTTCCAAGAGACCGAGATCTACCCGCAGAGTTAAAAACTGGCAGTGATCTACCCCCCCCCCTTTGGGGGGTTCAGGTCAAAGTTGATAAGCTTATTTTTAGGAAGGAAAGCCCCATTTTTTAGGGGTGCAGGGCAGGACAAAGTTGTTGAGCATTGTTGGGGGGAGTCAGTGATCTACCACAGATGTCCAGTGGACCTGTTGGACATGCCTGGTCTATAAGGAATGGAGAATTTTTAAGGAATACTTAAAAACAACAACACCATGGTATGAAAGGAAACCTTCTGGCAAAACTAGATTTACCCTTGTATTGTATAAAAAGTAACTGACCAATTCACAGGGATGTAAAAAGAGACAATACAAGAAATATGTAACTGTGCGGTATAAGGGAATTAATAGATAAAGTACAGTGAGACTAATTGGAAGTCATTTTTAACTTTTTTGTTTTTGTTTTCCCCACAAGATTCATAATTATTTGTATTGTCTGGTGTATAAATGATGTTTGTTATACTATTATTGTTTTTCTTTCTTTCTATAAATGTATCAGTTTTAAAACAATAAAGACATTAATCTGCAGATATCTATAGATGATGGGCATTTTACAAATTTAATAAAATAATTTATTGAATGACTAGCACATTTAGTGACGAAATATTAGGAAACAGGATTAAAACAACAAAACATTTCCCTCACATGCTGAATATTCTTTCACAACTTTGTTAAATAAAGGAAGTATTAAACCCCACACATATATTAAGTAAAATAGAAACATTGCCACCTGACCCCACCCCCACTCACATTTCCCCCCTCCATCTCTTTCCCCCTTTTCTTCCTAATGTAACACTAATATCTAAACATATGAAACTGAACTGTAAAAAATGTTACTTGAAAAAAGAGAGACATTGAAATACTTTTGTAAACCAAGAAAACCTTTAATTAAAACACATAAAAAATAAATAAATAAGGAAAGTATTTGCCTGAATGAAAATTGTATCTTATACCCGCCAACGCTCTTACTTGTCCATCTGGGACACCAGAGGGACAGAAGCGATGTGGAGAAGGAGCATCTCTCCTCTGCTGGTCAACAGCGCACCAGGGAGCTGCGGAGGCTGTTTCCTTGGTGCCAGCCTGGTGCTGCCAGGCAGCAGCTCCACTCCCGGGTCAGACCTGACCTTGAGGGCAGAAGGGGCAGAGGGGAGAACAGTGGTGGCGGCAGCAGCAGCATCACCGTGCCTCTCCTTTGGTGGACTCCAGCGTGCAAAGGAAGCGAGGACAGCTCCTGAGGGGAGATAATCCTCACAGCGCCAGCCATGTCAGCGGTTAGCAGGTGGGCAGGAGCCGCTGGTTGCGGCATGTCTCTTTTTGCCCGCTGTCCAGCAGTCGCTACAAGCTGTCAAAGGGCCAGCAGCAGTGGCCATTAAGAAGCTCAGTTGGCTCATCCTCCTCCCACAGTTTGGTGGCGATTCTGGAGGGGGAAAGCGGGGTTGGGACATTCCTGGATCCAAACGGAAGTTGGGAGCGCTTTGGTGAATCCAAGATGTCCCGGTAAAATCAGGGCAATTGGGGAGAGGGGGGTCTGGTATTTTATTATATAAATAAACGTACAGGTCTTTTGACTAGGATTAAAAACTAGTACCAACGCACACAACGTAACAGGCTGTTTTTGACCGTGTAACTTCTATTTCAAACACAATTCAACATGTAATATCTCACAATGTGTAATTCCATCGACCAACATATCATGCAAACAGAACATATCCTGAGAAATTAAAGTCCAATGGGTGGTCAGGAGATAAAGTCCATTCAGTTCCTAAACTGGCATATTGGCAATAACCACAATATGGTATGCTTATCTTATAGTGTTCCATGTGTCGCTGCTTTGAGGATTCTAGCGTTCTTTGTATGTAGATGTCAGATCAGATGGAAAACATGAAGGTATGGCACGACAAGGATTCCAGGATAATACCTTGTTTTGCCCAATCAGGCTTCGTCAGCCATGCATTCTCTAAATTAAGCAAACATGATGTAAAATAATCCTTATACAAACTAAGTAACATAACATACAAATTAAACAATAACTTTACATACCATATTCTTGTATAACAAGAACAAAACAAATTCAGTTAATCCAATCACTGGCCAAAGTTCCTTTTTATACAGAGAGGCAGTATAGATTCTAACACAGGTGGCTACAATTTCTGTAAATGTTAATGAAAGAGACCATATTTTCATGTTTAAAGAAATCAATGATGTACCTTTAAGAATTAACACATAATGACTCAAAGGTAACAGCTGTAATCTAGTTCAGTATTCAAGCCTGCAGGATGTAAAGTATTAAGCAGAAAAATAAATCTGGTTTGCTTCTGCAAAAGAATCTTCTCGGCTTGTTGCATAGGTCCCTGATATGCCCAAATGACAAAAAAAGTTAGATTCTCATCGGAATACGATGCTAGTATAAAATGTTGTACCAAAGGTGCATCAACAACTACATTTCTGAATCTGGAACGATGCTCAGAGATCCTAATCCTAATGCAGGCATGTGCAAAGTCTATTTCGGGGCCTAATCTCCCCTGTGGGAGATTATTTCTTGGGGTAAAAAAACAACAAAAAACAACAACACCTCAACAACCTTTAAAAAAACCTCAACAACTTCAATCCTAAAAAAAAAAAGCTCAACAACTCTGGTGTACAACTTTGGTTGGCCCTTTGGTCGGCCCTCACAGCCCTTCACTTCATCAAATCTGGCCCTCTTTGAAAAAAGTTTGGACACCACAGCCCTAATGGGTCTGGTAGTGTGTCCTACATACAACAAACCACAAGTACACATAATCACGTAAATTACGCGTGAAGTAGTGAATGTAGCAAATAATTGTAAAACAAATTTAAAGTCTTCCTTATTAGAAAACTCTTTTACCATTTAGAGAATGCGCAGCTGACAAAGCCCGATTGGGCAAAACAAGGTACCGCATTTTTCACTCCATAGGGCACACCTCGTTTTTAGAAGAGGAAACCCAGTTTTTTCCCCCTGGTTTTCCTCCTCTAAAAGTTTTTTGGTTTTTTTTTTGCTTTTTTTTGATGATCAGCTAAGTTTAGCAACTTTTTTTTGCAAAGGGAAAAGCCCTGGTTTTTTGAGGATCAGCTAAAAGTTTTGCAGCTTTTTTGCAAAGGGAAAAACCCTGGTTTTTTTGAGGATCAGCTAAAAGTTTTGCAGCTTTTTTGCAAAGGGGGAAAAGCAAAGAGGAAAAGCCCCGTTTTTATGGGGTTCAACTCACATTTCTGCAGCTTCTAAAGGCAAGGGCGCCTTTTCTACAGTTTCCGGTGCCGCCCCGCCCCGGAGATGGGCATCTGCGCCGCACCGCGCCAGTAAGAACAGGCATCGTGTGTCGTTACGGGCTGGATAATTGGCTCGCGCGGGCCGGATCCAGCCCACGGGCCTTAGTTTGGGGACCCCTGCTCTAGATGTTTTGAGACTACAATTCCTATCATTCCTAACCACTGGGTCCTGCTAGCTAGGGATCATGGGAGTTGTATGCCAAAAACATCTGGAGGGCCCAGGTTGAGGAAGCCTGATATAAACCTTCTACTCGAGTGTATGAGTGGCTTCCCAAGGTCTTGAACAGAGGGCTTTCCCTAGCACCAGATCCTTTTAACTAGAAATGCCAGAGACCGAAGCTAGCACCATCTGAGTGCAAAGGATGTGCAAAGCATATCACTGGGCTACAGCCTTCCCCGCTCCTGGCACACTGCGAACTGGAACAAGACTATTAAACATTCAACTTAACATATTCTGCAATGAGGTGATGAGGCATAGTTTCACTACTAGTTAAAAATTCACAGCAAATCAGTAGAGGTGTGTTGAAAAGGCAGATGTGCAACACAACCTCAAAACAAACGCTCATACTTTCTGTCAAAATGGCTGTTGTTTCCTTAAACTTACTTTCTGTGTTACTAGATACAATTCTCTTTCTTTGCTCACAAGATAGTCTTAACCTTTAATTGTTTCATCTCAGGGAGAATTATCTGTCTGGGGATTCATTTTCCCCTCATAAATAGTATTGTTTTCCATCTTGCTTTTGGAAACTTTTAAGCTGTCAGTGGATGATATATAGTTTTTACCATTTAATTTCGATTCCCATTCATTTTACTTTAAATCCAGGCCAGTACTATGTGTCTTTCAAGATAACAGTGTTTTCTTTGGAAACGCTCAAGCCTAAATCTGTGACTGGATGGTTTGCAGAACTGTCAGTTTTATTTAACCTATATTTTCCAGTGACATGTATAAATGTTGGAGCATAAATTTAATCACAAGGTCGAATCTTCTCTTTGTTTCATGGAATTTTATTTTGAAGTTATAAATACAGGCAACACAAAAGGACAAGACAACAAGACCCCATAAATAATTCCCTGATTGCAATGCTTAGTATATCTGGATATGCTTGTGGGACAATGGTTTATTATTTGTTTATTTACATTGTACAAATTTATATAGCACTTAGTCTTCGGGAAAAACCCTTAAAAGCAAAGAAATAGCAGCTTCTATAAAGGTTTCAAAAAAGTGAGTGACACTCGGCTGCCTGTGAAATTGACTTAGAAAGTGATGTCGTTTCAGATATTCATAATAAAGTCGCTCTTTCCAAGACCTCTGCATTGGAAAGAAGGTTTCCTTTTTCTGCATAGGAGAGAGATGATCTTTTATCCAATAAATCAAACCATCTACAACCTTTCACAACTATACAAGCATGAAAACCCTGAGGTCTGTTGTGAGCTACAGGTGATGGATAACGTTAGCAGAGACAGACCAGGAACCAGTTTTATTTGCCCGCATTCCCAGTTAAGCACACTCTCTTAATTGCCAGGTGTTCAATGATGTATGCACTCAAGTCTATCACAGTGCCTGGCCCGCATCAAAGCATCTAGAGTTGGGGCTGGGGTTAAGCTGAAGGGGTACATGCCAGTGGCAGGTGGGCCAAAGAGCAGCAGATGTGAGTCTACCTTCTGGACATGCAAAACCAAGGGTTTCTACACAAACCATGGACTCAGCTACAATGGCAAAGAAAAAGCGCTTTTTATGCATTGTATATGCATTATAGGGACGTGGGTGGCGCTGTGGATTAAACCACTGAGCCTAGGGCTTGCCGATCAGACGGTCGGCAGTTCAAATCCCTGCTCGCTCCCTGCTCCTGCTAACCTAGCAGTTTGAAAGCACGTCAAAGTGCAAGTAGATAAATAGGTACCGCTCTGCAGGAAGGTAAACAGTGTTTCCGTGCGCTGCTCTGGTTCACCAGAAGCGGCTTAGTCATGCTGGCCACATGACTCAGAAGCTGTCTGTGGACAAACACCGGCTCTCTCGGCCTATAGAGCGAGATGAGTGCCACAACCCCAAGAGTCGTCTGCGACTGGACCTAATGGTCAGGGGTACCTTTAGCTTTACCTATATGCATTAGGGCACAAGGAGAAGGGGACGACAGAGGATGAGATGGTTGGACAGTGTTCTCGAAGCTACTAACATGAGTTTGGCCAAACTGCGGGAGGCAGTGAAGGATAGGCGTGCCTGGCGTGCTCTGGTCCATGGGGTCACGAAGAGTCGGACAAGACTGAACGACTGAACAACAACAACAATATGCATTATAAAACTGACACCAGATGGCACTGTAGAGTTCTGTTTTTGCCATTTAACTGAAACTCTTATTTGATGCCTCTAGATCCAGCCATAGACACATCTGTGCAGGCAAGGAGGAGAAATTGTCACAGTTCGAGGGCACTGTGCAGACGGATAAAAGTACTCGCAGGTCGTATTAGAGCAGGTTCAGTGTGGTGTGTGGGCTTCGTGCAATGGGAGAGTCCTGAGCACCAGAAAGAGAGGCCTTTCAGCTCCTGAGTTTGAGGTTTCCCCACTCATGATCTACAGGGTCTGTTATTCTTTGTGCAATTATGCATGCTCTGAGGCCAGAATCAATGTGAGATTTATTTATATTCTGTTTTTCTACTTGGAAGTGCCCAGAGCAGAGTACACAATCATAAAGCTGTTATATAATCAACAAAAGTGCAACAGTTTCTAAAAGCAGGAACAAAATACAACCCACATTTCAAACAATGCAAAATCAGAAAGCTGGCAGCAACAAGACTTGTTATATATATACCAATACTTGTTCCAATAACATTGACAGCTGCATATTAAACGCCCATCGAAATGAAAGCATCGTCAGTTTTTAGCAAAGATACACAAGGCGGAGCCTGATGAATTTCAAATGGAAGAGCATTTCAGAGTTGCAGGGCCACATCAAATGTCTTTTCTCTCTCATGCTCACTTGCGTGTCGAGGTCCCCAAGTCACCCCTCAAATAACACACACCTCACACATAAATTTAAGTTTAAGGTTTTTGGCATAATTTTGGCCACAACTTTATTAAAATACAAAATGTGAGTGGTTGCTTAGGCATTGGTTCCTGACTATCTGTCCCCACCTGGGGACAGACTGACATCCGCCCACCTTACGGAAGTCAGTAAAGGGAAAACACTTTGGGGAGAGAATGGGAGCCGGGGGTCTGGCCCTCGCCTCTCCCCTAATGTTCCCAGGGGCTCTTGCGTGGCCCTAGCCCCTGACCAGGGGGTATGGACAAAAGCATGGTGAGCCCCTGGATTCCTTTAACGGAATTCCCCACGCAGCAGCAGCATTGGAGGGGCAGCCACAGCCAACCACTTCCCCTCCACCAACCAATTTAATAACCAATGCCTAACCGCAACCTTACAAGTTGTGACTAATTGCTACGCAGTAGGCGAAAACCAAATGGCACCAGCCAATCAGCCAAATGGAAAAATTCCTACCAGGCCCCTGCCCCAAAAGCAGACGACCCCATGACAGGCATAGCAAGGTCAACGCAGAAGCCTAAAATTATAGGGAGGGAGGGCGGGTGATCCGATGCACGCAGCGAAGAGGGGCTCACGCTGCGTGCCAGAAACATATATAGCCTCTGGGCTGTCCATCAAAACTTGCAACATTAAATTCTCCCCAACAACCCGCAGAACCCAATCACAGTCCTTGGCCATCTAAACGATCCCGCCCAGCAACAGAGGGGTGTCTTGTTGGCCCCCACCGCAACACGTGCTCTCCATGAAGGAGAACTCGCTTTGCCAAAACTCCCAAGATCACACTGAGAGCAAGGCCTCTGACACTGATCTTAATTTCCTGGTGGAACTATATGGATACAACAGTAGAGTTGTGCATTCTGACCAGTGAGCACAGGCAAGTCAAGTGCCACATTTTGGACCAACTAAAACTTCAGGACTGTCCTCAAACATAGCCCCATATAGAGTATGTTAAAATAATCCAGTCTGGAGGTAATTAAAGCATACTTAATCCAAGCAGCCTCAGAATTTATAAACATACCACTTGCAACTTTCATAAAAACAGGCCAGTAGTTATCTAACGTGTTTTTCTGTGGACCTTTACCAAAAGGCAAATTCCACCGAGTACAGCAGAACTTCCTATCAAGCAGAACAGTGTATTACAAATGAAGTCTTGTGTATAACTTTTCATTTGAAAACTATATCCTTGTGAAAAGACAACATGCAAAACACTAAATGCCTTTCTCCAGTTTCACGTTGTATGCAATCAAACATGTGCACAGTTACAAAGATGCTTATGGTAAGATTAAAGAAAACTGACTGCCTTATATATTTAGGATTATTATTTTTTATTTTAAAAAAAGAAGAAGAAGAGTCTAGTAGCCTAGTTACTTCTTAAAGGCAATTCAAAACTACAGGAAAATTCAGGACACATTAAAACAGTCTTCAAGTATATATTTATTACTATGCTCTAGCCTAGAACGATCATCATAAAGATAAACATGAGAACAGGAGGAAAAGGAAGCACAGATATAAGCTCACATTATTATAATCCTTGTTTAGCTTGTCTTTCATTTCAACATGGGTGAAAGCATTGTGCAGCCCAGCAGAATGCATTCTAAAGCTGCCATTTCCAAATGTTTCATTCTTGTAATTAAATTATCATCAAAGGATGATAATACCGTCACTAATGCTATTTGGCTCTTTTAATTCATGGTATCCCAGACTGTTGAACATTTGCCCCTGTTTTCTTTCCGCATGTGACCTGAACCACTAATTCAGTTACAGAGTCTCTTTAAAAAAAACCTTTTCTCAAGGTGCTTAACCTCTGGGCCACTACTATGCTGTTTGAAATTAAAACGGTACCAAAAGCATCAAGGCTTCTCACCTATATAAAAACAACACACGCAGCGATTTTTCTTTTTCAAGCACAATCACTATTTCTTAAAACCCTGCCCCAATGTTACATTTCCACATCCAAGCCTAATTACTACTGGGGCCCCCAACAGCACACCTTCCCAAGACCACAGCCTTGAGCAATATTCTGTGGGAGTTTTAAACACAGCAAAAAATGGCACAAGCATTTTTAAAACAAACGGTTTTGCAGACGACATACCCCACACCAGTTACAAATGTGTAAAAGCAAGCAAAACAGCACCCTCTTACCTCTGCAGTTCTTCCTCTGTTTCGCAAGTATGAAAAAGGTCACCAAGATAGCTCCCATCTTCACAAACTTCAGCCCCAAACTTGCTGATCCTTCACTTTAGAACTTCCTTTATCACATAGCGCAATTAAAACAACAGTCCTTGGCAAACCAAACACAGGAGAATTCTGCAGCCAAGTAACAAGGCTTCAGACTCCTTAACTGCCTGCATCACATCTGTTAGCAATATACATATTTAAGAGCTGTGCTCTCTAGCTTCCTAATTTCGATTCGCATGCTTTGGGGAGTTCAGAGACATGCTGCAAAGGGAGAGCTGGAATGAAAGACAGCATCTAGCCCCATTGTCTATATGCCATGTAGGTTAATTGAGCTTGCTGCTGCCGCTACTTCTTTAAGAAAGCTCTCAATCAGTGCTTATTATTACAGTGCAATTTTTTATATACTTTGGCACTTACTACAGGTATATTATAAGTAGCGGGCTGGCTATATTAGTGGAAAGTTGAGAGCTAAGGCAATATAACAGATAAGTGTGTGAGACTGGATGGCTCTGGAGTAAAATCTCACTTCACTTGTGAGTTCAACAGGTAAGGTGCCTTCTTAGGCAAGGCACAGTCATTCAGTCACCACACATAAGCCCACTTGTAATTCTGTACCTCCTCCTCTAGAGGTCTGGAGAGCGGCAACAAGAGAGCGAGCCTTTTCTGCAATGACTCTTCGCTTGTGGGGTGCTCTTTCAAGGGAGGCTCACTTGGCACCTTCATTACATATCTTTAGGTGCTAGGCGAAAACATTCCTCTTCTCCCAGGCCTCTGGCTAATTAATCTATGGTCCTTTAAACTGGGTGTGTGTGTGTGTGTGTTTTTGTTTGTTATTATTGCATATATTTTTGTGCTTATATATTGTAAACGGCCCTGCGATCATCAGGTGAAGGGTGGTATAGAAAATAAATAAAATAAGGAGAATATTGCCAAGTAACTGTATACGGTTGTGGTGAAGTATGAAATGTTTTGAACATGCAGGTGTTGAATGTTACAGTTTAAGGTTCATTACTGTTCCACAGAAATGTATATCTCTTTAAAAGAAAGAAGGAAATGAACTGACCTACTTTTGCAGCTGTGGGGCAGTACAGCAGGTGATGTTAAGTTTGTATTGATTTAAGGTGTATCAGCAATCAGATATAGTATATAAGGAGGTCTGCGTACCTCTCTCAGTACCCTAGGTGGTGGGTCACTGGATGGGTCATGTTTCTGTAATGTTCTTATAGCTAATGTAATTTCTGTTATTTTTCCTTTAATTAAATCAACTCCTAGTTATGCTTTACAGTCTCCTCAACCTTTTGTTGCGCAGTTGCTCAGTTTAAATATGCCAACAGCAGGAGGCATAAGGTGGCCACTTAAAGGTAAAGAGACCCCTGACCATTAGGTCCAGTCGTCTCCGACTCTGGGGTTGCGGCGCTCATCTTGCGTTACTGGCCGAGGGAGCCGGCGTACAGCTTCCAGGTCATGTGGCCAGCATGACAAAGCTGCTTCTGGCGAACCAGAGCAGCACACGGAAACACTGTTTACCTTCCCCGGAGTGGTACCTATTTATCTACTTGCACTTTGATGTGCTTTCGAACTGCTAGGTGGGCAGGAGCTGGGACCGAGCAACGGGAGCTCACCCCGTGGCGGGGATTCACACAGATTTGCATAAAATTTGCATATGCCTGTGAGTGCATGCCTGGAAATAATTTCTATAATTTAAAAAGTAATACAATACTGTCTCACTGTAGTGAGGAAGACTGGGAGCAGCTGACCTGTGTGCCTGCCCAGTTTGTTGGACAGGTGTTAAATACTCATGAGCCAACATTCAACAAAAGAGGTTTAAAGACTCTCTCAAGGCAAATCTAAAAAAAAATAAAAAAATACCGTATGTATAAACACTGCCAATTGGTGTTATAGGAATTCTAAGGTCTTATATATATAAAATAAACGTTCAGGCAAACACAACATGTACAAGGCAAACACATACATAAGTATATAAACCACGTATCTGAAATAGTACAGGAGAACAATCCTGAAGCCATTTTGGCCATTCCAGTAACCTCAGATATACTCCCCATTGTGTCTTTGCTCACAAATCCTGTCTTAAGGGCGTATTTGTGTATAGGGTGAGCCTGTGACCTGGAGTGAGGAACTAAGTATTTAGCATCTCAAAAGGAATGGCTTGGCTGCCCAGGTAAAGCAATCGAGTGACCATTATCAGTATCCTGCCAGACAGGATTTCTGTTGCAGACCGCCCTCTGTGATGTATTTCTGTTGTAGACCGCCCTCTGTGATGTATTTCTGTTGTAGACCGCCCTCTGTGATGTATTTCTGTTGTAGACCGCCCTCTGTGATGTATTTCTGTTGTAGACCGCCTCCTTCTGTGATGTATGTATGATGTTTTGGGAGGTGGTCTTGAGCTACAGGATGGGTAATTTCAAAAGTCTATATAAAGACTTGCACACCGTTGTTCTGGGTCCCTCCTGCCTCCTGGGTGTGGTAGTGAGCACCCTGTTGCAACAGTTAATAAAGATCAGGCTTACTAGCTGCCTTGCTTCTCAATATTCTCTGGTTGGCCCCTGTTATTTTTTCCTATCGATAGAGAACCTACTTAAGGACTCTGTATGGGCTCTTGGATACCCCATAAGGGAAAAAGGAGCAGTTTTTTTCTTATAACAGTTGAGAAGCAATGGCCTATGAGCGTTCCAATTGCAGAACAGACTTTACCAAAGGTGTCATGGGCTTTGAAGACGCTCAAACTCAACACGAAAGGGAGAAATGAGCTAAGAGGAAGGCACGCTTGGCAAACCCTCACCGTGATCAACTCCCACCCGGAAACCTATGTCTTCACTGTGGAAGGACGTGTGGATCCGGAATTGGCCTCCACAGTCACTTACGGACTCACTGTTAAGACCGTGTTCATGCAAGACAATCTTACTCGGCTACGAGTGATTGACAAAGAAGAAGAAGATTGATGAGCAACTTCAAGGCCACACTCACAGTTCTTTATCTGCAAACCGGATTTGGGACTACAGCTTATCCAAGTAGAAAACATGCCCACCCTAGAAATGTTCAGTATTATTTACATAGCAGTGTATGTGTGCATAATATGTTAGGTAAAGGTAAAGGGACCCCTGACCATTAGGTCCAGTCATGTCCGATGCTCATCTCGCGTTACCAGCCGAGGGAGCCAGCGTACAGCTTCCGGGTCATGTGGCCAGCATGACTCAGCCACTTCTGGCAAACCAGAGCAGCGCACAGAAACGCCGTTTACCTTCCCGCCGGAGCGGTACCTATTTATCTACTTGCACTTTGACGTGCTTTCGAACTGCTAGGTGGGCAGGAGCAGGGACCGAACAATGGGAGCTCACCCTATCGCGGGGATTCGAACCGCCGACCTTCTGATCGGCAAGCCCTAGGCTCTGTGGTTTAACCCACAGTGCCACCCGCATGTGGGTGTAGGTTAGAGAGTACCATAAACAAAAGACTGCTCCCTACCCCAAATAGTACACTGTCTCTTTAAGGCTTATTAGTTAACTATTACTATTTGGGCAATTGTTATACTGCTTATATTTAAACAAATCTCTAAGAGGTTTACCAGATAAATTAAGACACCATAAATTAAAAAAGCAAAGCCAACCAAATTCCCCCCCACCCCCCACCCCCCGCAACTTGTGCTACCATTTCACTTGCAAATCCAGCCTATTTAATTTTATGTATCATAGTTGTTTTCAAATGAAACCTTTGCAAAATACAACTGTAAGCATCTCCCCCAAAGGAAAGACAACAGACTTACTGTGCTTACATGTGTAGAGCTTTTGTTCCCCCACAGTGTGGCAGCAAAGCCTTTAGCAAAAGAAAACATTTGCCTTAAAACACAACACCATAGGTTGGACACAGTGGCAGAAAAGAGGCTGCGAATGGATGCTACAGCCGATGTCAAAAGCAGGGAGTTAGTGTGGTGACGGGGTAAAGGCAGATGGCCAAGGATTTTGGTACTGGTTCAAACTCCAGAGTTCTTATACTTATTATAATGTATAGCTGTCAACTTTTCCCTTTTCTTGCGAGGAATCCTATTCGGAATCAGGGCATTTCCCTTTAAAAAAGGAAAAAGTTGACAGCTATGATTTAATGCCTTTTAAAGCATTTATCATAAAGCAGAATCTAAAGTTAAACACAACAATACATAAAACATTTGAATAAAACACAGGAAATGTGCGTTTTAAAAAGTCACAAAATATTCATGGGTAAAATGATTTTTTAAAAACCACAACAGATGAAACAAGCAGTCAATCCAGGAGTCTGAAGTTCTAGGCAAGCCCCCAGTTGTAGAAAATAAGCCCTCTTTCAAGATAAAGCCTGTGGCAGGTGGGTGAGATAAGCATACAGAATATTTTGGAAAGCCCGCAGTTCTGCTCTCTGACCAAGCTTGGATGGCAATGAATAACACAGAAAAGGCTGCTACAGAGAATGCCTTCTGCCTCGTATCTGGCATATCTTGGCGACTGTCCTGCTCTGATCGGGTCAGGACTTCAGCAAAAGTTGAGGGAAACCCCTCACAACCAGTTAACAACAGACGCGAGGTCAGAAACGCAATGACAAAGGGAATCTGGAAAGCAGAGGCTGTGTTCAGCCAGGATCAAAGCATGAAAAGGCAACCCAGAAGCCACCACAGTCCAAGAGAGAGTTCTACAGCAGCATGAAAGGTCAGTGGAAGGTGGGGGGTAACATGGCCACAGTTGTTCACAAGCATTTAGGACATGGTGAAGAACTGTTTTGGGATAGGAAGCTGGCTCTTTATCTACCCCAACGCCTCTGGGCAACGTATCACCAGTTTGAAATCAATTGTGTAGGCAAAAGCGTACCACTTTGCACGTCTCAACAGAGCCTGAAAACCGGCTGTGGCAAGTAGGAGGTCGGCAGAGGCAGGTGTTGCCTTTGTGCCCCTCTGTGGGCATCCAGAACTTCTAACTGAGCCCTGAAAACAAGATGTTGGGTGACAGGTGCATTCAGTTTGATCCAACAATGTTCTTCTGAGGTTCCAAAGCAGGAATAGCCCAACAGATGCCATTGGACTACACTGTCCATCATCTCTGACCAATGGCCATATTGGAGAACCATAGCTTCCCCAACCCTGCTCCTGGAGGCAGTTTCTCTTCCGAACTCTGGGTGTTCACCACTGAACAAGGGAGTGAATGCATTTCCTTCTGTGGGGAATATCAGGTCCTTCTTTAAAATGCCACCTATGTTGGTGGCCGCGGTCGCTGGAGGAAACTGCTGTGTGGACCCACCTATAGACCGCTCTGCCGACTCAACCCGATAACAGACTATTAAAGCACTCTGGGGCAGCTGAAGTGACTTAATCTGATTCAAAACTTGCTGAGCGAACACAACTCTTCCTGAGATCCGTTCAATATTAAGTTAGTACCACAAGGTCGTCCCTAATCAGCACTTAATTTTAGTGTATTGTCATAAAGTGATATGAATCAATTTCATAAATCTTTAACGATTGCTCTTTAAAGAATTGAGATTGTCTGCTGCCGCAAGCTATTGCATACCCCAGTGTTAAAGGTTCCTTGTTACTTTCCCATCCATCAATTTACATTTCTAAATACGGAGACAGCCGTTTCCTAGCTGATTACACTGTTTTGTTTGAGGTGAACAACTGTATTGAACTGTTGGGTTCCTAGACTGATCCATTTACAGAAACTTTAACCTTACATTCTTAGGTCCACCATCTTCAATAGTGGGAAAGCCCACTCAGATGGTGGCCAAAGTGATGGAGAAAAGGTGGATCTGATAAGAGGCTGCAAGCCTCCAGCAGGGAGTGATGACTTATAAGCCTTCACAGGCCCAAAGGGGTGGGGAGAAGCCTGAATAAAGCAAGGACAGTCTCTGGGAGGTGGGTATTGCATTTGGCATCACCTATGGCCGATTAGCCCATACTTGTGGCAAGTGAGAGTCTGAGGCAAGCAAGTCTGGGCCCTCGTAGACTCATCAAGATGCTAACTCAAGAGCCAAGGCTAGCTGCTCACTCTCTTAAATACATCATGACACTTCAGAGCTTCATGCCCATAGTGTTTCGGATGGGAGTTGGGGTGGAATGGGTCTTTGACTATGCAGGGGTCAATATTCTCCAACACACTCCTTGGCTTAGTGGAGTGTCCTTTTGTGCCCTGGTCACCAGTTACTATTGGGTCACAGTCTTCTGGTGACATATTCATTCAGTGCTTATAGAACAGGCTTCCTCAACCTCAGCCCTCCAGATGTTTTTGGCCTACAACTCCCATGATCCCTAGCTAGCAGGACCAGTGGTCAGGGATGATGGGAACTGTAGTCTCAAAACATCTGGAGGGCCGAGGTTGAGGAAGCCTGCTACAGAAGTTGAGCCTGGGATTTTTACCTGGAAGCATTTGTTGCTAAGTCTGGCAATACTTGTGAGTAGAAGTGGAACTGAAGTGCTATTTTTTAATGCTATCTGAAGGTTTAAAGAGAGTGAGGGGACCAAAAGACAAAAAAGACCTACATCTTCAACAAAGGATGGGAGAAGTTCTGCTGTCTAGGCTATGAAAGAGAAAGCACAGTGCTATTTTTCTAGAAAAAGAGGTGCCAGAACTTACCGTGAACACCTCCCTTGTTCTCTTATAATGGCAATGGCACTCACCTGAGAGGTGCCAGAACTGAGTTCTGGTGAGTTCTGTCTAAAAAATAAACAAATAAAGCACCAGGAAAGTGATTTATTTCATCTGTTCTGTGACTGTTGCCTAATCCAGAAAGTGCAATGTGAAAATTCACGACGCATAGCACTTCCTCACAAAACGTTCCTCTTGCTTTTGAGGTGCGGGAAAAGGTCAACAAGTGAAAAACAAAAGTGCTACTGTCTCTCTTCACAAGATCCGTAGCTTGGAGCAAGTGCTACGCTGACCTTGTTTAAAATCCCCCGTGCAATTCCTGGGTGGAGGGGACCCTTCGAGGATGGACAGGCAGTGAAGGGGTACCTTCTGGCTGCTAGTGAGAACCTTTTTGGCCATCTGCCTTTACGCTATCAAAAGGACACAAATGTATTAATGCAGAAGTTGCAGCTGCCTAGACGCGCAGTTGCAAGAAGAGCGGAGGCCATCTCTGCTGACCTGAAACATCAGCCGGTGCGTGATGTAAATAACTGTCTGTCATTTGGACTTTGTCTCGATGAAAGCACTGACTTATGTGACATTTTGCAAGTAGCAGTTATGGTGCACATGTTGTTCAGCATTTTTTTTACAGCGAAAGAAAGTTTCTGGAACAAGCAAAGGGAAAAACAGGAAGTGAAGGTGTATTTCTGACCTCCAAGAACTATGCCACAGAAATTCACTTGCCGCTTCAGAATCCGACATCCATCACAATGGATGGGACACCCACAATGGTGGGCAGCATCAATGGAGTCATTGCTCACTGCAAGAAGTTCATTTCCAAGTTGATTTCATAGCACTGCAGCATGCACTGGGAAGTGCTGGGTGCGAAAGTATTCTGGATTGTGCACGGCATGGGAGAAGTTATCCAGATAATGAATTCTAGCCATGCTGTCCCCTTGCAGCACAGACTTTTCAAGCTACATCTGAATTAACTGTTTCTGGCTGCAGGGGGTTGGGGTGGGGCTCCCTGGTCCTGAATGGGGTAACCGATTGAAGTGCAGAGTGTTTGAGGACCAGGACATTTGCAGGGAAACCAAAATGCTTGTTTACAAAGCTATTGTACTACCAACCTTACTGTATGCTTGTGAAACATGGACCACTTATAAATGCCATCTCCAACTCCTTCGAAAGATTCCATCAATGGTGTCTCCGAAAATTTTTACACATCACTTGGGAAGACAGGCGAACTAATACCAGTGTACTGGAAGAAGCAAAGATCACCAGTGTTGAAGCAATGATTCTTCAACATCAACTTCGTTGGACTGGTCATGTTGTGCGGATGCCTGATTATCGTCTTCCAAAGCAACTACCGTATTTTTCGCTCCATAGGACGCTCCGGACCATAGGGCGCACCTCGTTTTTAGAGGAGGAAACAAGAAAAAAATATTTTTCTGGTTTTCCTCCTCTAAAACCCATGTTGTTTTTTTTAGAATCAGCTCAAAGTTTTGCAGCTTTTTTTGCAAAGGGAAAAGCCCTGCTTTTTGAGGATCAGTTCAGATTTGTGCAGCTTTTGCAAAGGGGGAAAAGCATTGCTTACAAACCAGTACAAACCAGTACAGACCAGTAAGCACCAGCAGGTAATAGGAAGCAAGAGGAAAGCAAACCAGTACAAACCAGTAAGCACCAGTACAAACCAGTACAAACCAGTAAGCACCAGTACAAACCAGTACAGACCAGTAAGCACCAGTACAAACCAGTACGCACCAGCAAGTAATAGGAAGCAAGAGGAAAGCGAACCAGTACAAACCAGTAAGCACCAGAAGAACAACCAGTACAAACCAGTAAGCACCAGTACAAACCAGTACAAACCAGTAAGCACCAGTACAAACCAGTACAGACCAGTAAGCACCAGTACAAACCAGTACGCACCAGCAAGTAATAGGAAGCAAGAGGAAATTGAACCAGTACAAACCAGTAAGCTTACTAACTTACTCAAACTTACTAACTTACTCAAAGTTACTAACTTACGCAAACTTACTAACTTACGCAAACATACTAACTTACGCAAATTTACTAACTTACGCAAACATACTAACTTACGAACTTACGCAAACTTACTAACTTACGCAAACTTACTAACTTACGCAAACTTACTAACTTACGCAAACTTACTAACTTACGCAAACATACTAACTTAACTTACGCAAACATACTAACTTACGCAAACTTACTAACTTAAGCAAACATACTAACTTACGCAAACATACTAACTTACGCAAATACTAACTTACGCAAACATACTAACTTACGCAAACATACTAACTACGCAAACATACTAACTTACGCAAACTTACTTAACTTACGCAAACTACTAACTTACGCAAACTTACTAACTTACGCAAACTTACTAACTTACGCAAACTTACTAACTTACGCAAACTTACTAACTTACGCAATTACTAACTTACGCAAACTTACTAACTTACGCAAACTTACTAACTTAAACATACTAACTTACGCAAACTTACTAACTTACGCAAACTTACTAAAAACTTACTAACTTACTCAAACTTACTAACTTTCTAAAACTTACCGTATTTTTCGCTCCATAGTACAAACCAGTACAAACTAGTACGCACCAGTACAAACCAGTACAGACCAGTAAGCACCAGCAAGTAATAGGAAGCAAGAGGAAAGCAAACCAGTACAAACCAGTAAGCAAAAATACTTACTACTTACTAAGTACTACAAACTACTAACTTACTAACTTACGCAAACTTACTAACTTACGCAAACTTACTAACTTACGCAAACTTACTAACTTACGCAAACTTACTAACTTACGCAAACTTACTAACTTACGCAAACATACTAACTTACGAACTTACGCAAACTTACTAACTTACGCAAGCTTACTAACTTACTCAAACTTACTAACTTACGCAAACATACTAACTTACTAAAAACTTACTAACTTACTCAAACTTACTAACTTTCTAAAACTTACCGTATTTTTCGCTCCATAGTACAAACCAGTACAAACTAGTACGCACCAGTACAAACCAGTACAGACCAGTAAGCACCAGCAAGTAATAGGAAGCAAGAGGAAAGCAAACCAGTACAAACCAGTAAGCTTACTAACTTACTCAAACTTACTAACTTACGCAAACATACTAACTTACTAAAAACTTACTAACTTACTCAAACTTACTAACTTTCTAAAACTTACCGTATTTTTCGCTCCATAGTACAAACCAGTACAAACTAGTACGCACCAGTACAAACCAGTACAGACCAGTAAGCACCAGCAGTAATAGGAAGCAAGAGGAAAGCAACCAGTACAAACCAGTAAGCTTACTAACTTACTCAAACTTACTCAAACTTACTAACTTACTCAAAGTTACTAACTTACGCAAACTTACTAACTTCAAACTTACTAACTTACGCAAACATACTAACTTACGCAAACTTTACTAACTTACGCAAACTACTAACTTAACTTACGCAAACTTACTAACTTACGCAAACTTACTAACTTACGCAAACATACTAACTTACGCAAACATACTAACTTACGCAAACTTACTAACTTACGCAAACTTACTAACTTACGCAAACTTACTAACTTACGCAAACTTACTAACTTACGCAAACATACTAACTTACGCAAACTTACTAACTTACGCAAACTAACTTACGCAAACTTACTAACTTACGCAAACTTACTAACTTACGCAACTTACTAACTTACTCAAACTTACTAACTTACGCAAACATACTAACTTACTAAAAACTTACTAACTTACTCAAACTTACTAACTTTCTAAAACTTACCGTATTTTTCGCTCCATAGTACAAACCAGTACAAACCAGTAAGCACCAGTATAAACCAGTACAGACCAGTAAGCACCAGCAGTAATAGGAAGCAAGAGGAAAGCAAACCAGTACAAACCAGTAAGCTTACTAACTTACTCAAACTTACTAACTTACTCAAACTTACTAACTTACGCAAACATACTAACTTACTAAAAACTTACTAACTTACTCAAACTTACTAACTTTCTAAAACTTACCGTATTTTTCGCTCCATAGTACAAACCAGTACAAACTAGTACGCACCAGTACAAACCAGTACAGACCAGTAAGCACCAGCAAGTAATAGGAAGCAAGAGGAAAGCAAACCAGTACAAACCAGTAAGCTTACTAACTTACTCAAACTTACTCAAACTTACTAACTTACTCAAACTTACTAACTTACGCAAACTTACTAACTTACGCAAACTTACTAACTTACGCAAACTTACTAACTTACGCAAACATACTAACTTACGAACTTACGCAAACTTACTAACTTACGCAAACTTACTAACTTACGAACTTACGCAAACTTACTAACTTACTAAAAACTTACTAACTTACTCAAACTTACTAACTTTCTAAAACTTACCGTATTTTTCGCTCCATAGTACAAACCAGTACAAACTAGTACGCACCAGTACAAACCAGTACAGACCAGTAAGCACCAGCAAGTAATAGGAAGCAAGAGGAAAGCAAACCATACAAACCAGTAAGCTTACTAACTTACTCAAACTTAGCAAACTTACTAACTTAGCAAACTTACTAACTTAGCAAACTTACTAACTTACTCAAACTTACTAACTTACGCAAACTTACTAACTTACGCAAACTTACTAACTTACGCAAACTTACTAACTTACTCAAACTTACTAACTTACGCAAACATACTAACTTACTAAAAACTTACTAACTTACTCAAACTTACTAACTTTCTAAAACTTACCGTATTTTTCGCTCCATAGTACAAACCAGTACAAACTAGTAAACCAGTACAAACCAGTACAGACCAGTAAGCACCAGCAGGTAATAGGAAGCAAGAGGAAAGCCAACCAGTACAAACCAGTAAGCTTACTAACTTGCTCAAACTTACTATCTTACTAACTTACTAAAAACTTACTAACTTACTCAAACTTACTAACTTTCTAAAACTTACCGTATTTTTCGCTCCATAGTACAAACCAGTACAAACTAGTACGCACCAGTACAAACCAGTACAGACCAGTAAGCACCAGCAGGTAATAGGAAGCAAGAGGAAAGCAAACCAGTACAAACCAGTAAGCTTACTAACTTACTAACTTACTCAAACTTACTAACTTACTCAAACTTACTAACTTACGCAAACATACTAACTTACTAAAAACTTACTAACTTACTCAAACTTACTAACTTTCTAAAACTTACCGTATTTTTCGCTCCATAGTACAAACCAGTACAAACTAGTACGCACCAGTACAAACCAGTACAGACCAGTAAGCACCAGCAGTAATAGGAAGCAAGAGGAAAGAACCAGTACAAACCAGTAAGCTTACTAACTTACTCAAACTTACTCAAACTTACTAACTTACTCAAAGTTACTACTTAGCAAACTTACTAACTTACTACTTACGCAAACTACTAACTTACGCAAACATACTAACTTACGCAAACATACTAACTTACGCAAACTTACTAACTTACGCAAACATACTAACTTACGAACTTACGCAAACTTACTAACTTACGCAAACTTACTAACTTACGCAAACTTACTAACTTACGCAAACATACTAACTTACGCAAACATACTAACTTACGCAAACTTACTAACTTACGCAAACTTACTAACTTACGCAAACATACTAACTTACGCAAACATACTAACTTACGCAAACTTACTAACTTACGCAAACATACTAACTTACGCAAACTTACTAACTTACGCAAGCTTACTAACTTACTCAAACTTACTAACTTACGCAAACATACTAACTTACTAAAAACTTACTAACTTACTCAAACTTACTAACTTTCTAAAACTTACCGTATTTTTCGCTCCATAGTACAAACCAGTACAAACTAGTACGCACCAGTACAAACCAGTACAGACCAGTAAGCACCAGCAAGTAATAGGAAGCAAGAGGAAAGCAAACCAGTACAAACCAGTAAGCTTACTAACTTACTAACTTACTCAAACTTACTAACTTACTCAAACTTACTAACTTACGCAAACATACTAACTTACTAAAAACTTACTAACTTACTCAAACTTACTAACTTTCTAAAACTTACCGTATTTTTCGCTCCATAGTACAAACCAGTACAAACTAGTACGCACCAGTACAAACCAGTACAGACCAGTAAGCACCAGCAAGTAATAGGAAGCAAGAGGAAAGCAAACCAGTACAAACCAGTAAGCTTACTAACTTACTCAAACTTACTCAAACTTACTCAAACTACTACTACGCAAACTTACTAACTTACGCAAACTTACTAACTTACGCAAACTTACTAACTTACGCAAACTAACTTACGAACTTACGCAAACTTACTAACTTACGCAAACTTACTAACTTACGCAAACTTACGCAAACATACTAACTTACGCAAACTTACTAACTTACGCAAACTTACTAACTTACGCAAACATACTAACTTACTAAAAACTTACTAACTTACTCAAACTTACTAACTTTCTAAAACTTACCGTATTTTTCGCTCCATAGTACAAACCAGTACAAACTAGTACGCACCAGTACAAACCAGTACAGACCAGTAAGCACCAGCAAGTAATAGGAAGCAAGAGGAAAGCAAACCAGTACAAACCAGTAAGCTTACTAACTTACTCAAACTTACTCAAACTTACTAACTTACAAACTTACTACTTACGCAAACTTACTAACTCAAACTTACTAACTTACGCAAACTTACTAACTTACGCAAACTTACTAACTTACGCAAACTTACTAACTTACGCAAAATACTAACTTACGCAAACTTACTAACTTACGCAAACTTACTAACTTACTCAAACTACTACTTTCTAAAACTTACCGTATTTTTCGCTCCATAGTACAAACCAGTACAGACCAGTAAGCACCAGTAGAAACCAGTACGCACCAGCAAGTAATAGGAAGCAAGAGGAAAGCGAACCAGTACAAACCAGTAAGCACCAGTACAAACCAGTACGCACCAGCAAGTAATAGGAAGAGGAAAGCGAACCAGTACCAAACAGTAAGCACCAGTAGGTTATAGGAAGCAAGAAGAAAGCAAACCAGTAAGCACCAGCAAGTA